>CM062216.1:1817500-1850000 GCA_031216445.1 Lateolabrax maculatus
TGTAAAACTAAGCTGAACACTTGTATAACTCCTCATTTGTTATGAAATGTTACAACAGTGGATTTGCTGATGATTCTGCATACCTTCAAGGAGAGAGTGTTTGGGAAAAGAGAGAAACATCTCTTCTTATAGGGGAAGTAAAAGAGTTTAAGCTCTGTCAAATTGTCTAGAGATGAAATGGTTGCCTGCTTTTTTCTCTTGTTTGGCAAAAATGTGATTTTATTGGCTGACTGTCAACGTTCATATGTGGAAAATATGCCAATCCCCACTGTCCATATGTCTTTAACCCTACTTTCATTCATTAAATAAATCAAATGATCATAAACTGCTTAAATGCAAATCTGTTACTAAAGGCAGAGGATTAGAAATATGCAGAGCTGTGAAAATGCATGGAGGGCATCATTACTTTTATCAGAGGCCTGTAATGTATTTGGCCATGTTACCTGTATGAGGACCAGAATGCTGAGCTCCAAACATTTGAAACCTGTGAGTATCTGTTCTGATCACAGCATGTTCTATATGAACTGTGTTTTATGAATGCTTGTTGGGGAGATTACAATAGATTTAACAGTTGGACATAAATGTAATATGACTGTAATAGTCTTAATCAAAATTAAGGGTCTGACACGGATTCAATCTGGGTGAAAATGATTGATTTGAAAATGATTTCTGAAACTTCAAACATTATTTCCAAAGTGTAATTGTTATGGTGATAACAAATGTAATAACATTCTTATTGTGTCAAAAATTAATTTGCAACATATTTGTATTGTAAATGTGTAAAAGTGGCTGAATGTACTGTAACTAAGTTAATTTACTCAAATATTGTACTTAAGTACAATATGCAATACTTGTATTTCCCTCTTTTTCTACTTAATACTCCAATACATTTATCTAACAGCTGAATTTACTAGTTACTTTACAAATTAATATTTTACATCCAAACCATAATCATCAGCTCATATAAAATATGAAACATTGTTGTAGATTGAACTACCCAGTGGTGTGTAAAATAGTTGAAATACTGCTGATGTATAAGTAATAATATTTCACTATTACAATAAAATGACACCATTCTGCTGCTTAATGAGTACTTTTACTTTTATACTTTAAGTACATTTGCTGATAATACAGTTTTGCTTAAAAAACATTTTTAATCTAAGACTTTTACTTGTAATTCAGTATATTTACATTGTGCTATAGCTACTTTTACTGAAGTAAAGGATCTGTATAGTTCTTTCACCTCTTGCTGTCACCATGAGTTTGGTTTAAGTTGAATGTGAACTTAAACTGAAAATGCCTCCCAATTACAGCATCAACTCAAAAATGAAATGAATTAAAATAATCTACGCAGATGTATTCTGAAGGACTACTGAGCAGGACAATAGAAGCACCTGTAACACAATGCAATGTAACACAAATGCCTCACAGTAGTCACTACAATGTTGCATCTGTTGAGACTGCGTGTTTGTGTGTTTACTCACTTCTATTTTACGGCACTTTTAAGGTTGCACATTGTGGTGGAGTTGTTTAGCTCTGCAATACACTGAAACATGGCTCACTGGGGGCACAGAGCAAAAAATGCAGTGGGCCCTCTGACCCTCCTTCCTGATTAAACACATTTTATTTTGGAATGATCGCCATATGAACACAATATCAATTAAAACAATTATCAAACTATATTTTGACACAAGACATCTCAAACAAGGTGTCCTTTTTGCTCGGTTGGTAATCTTGTCTTGCACTGAAAGATGGTAGATAACATTTTGTCCACTTTGTTAACTCACTGTCTATGTAGGATCAAAAATATATGAAACATCAACAATCTAGTGCAATCCAGACTACAATCTACAGCCTCAAGAGTCAGCACTGACGCCATCTCAGACACCTCAGACAGTGTCACTGGGTGACACAGTGTTATTAGAGGACAGCTTGCATGACAGTGTTCAGGGATTTCTATTTTGTGGTCAGTATACATAACAATACTAGCCTGGGAACCAGACGAATCTGTGAGCTCATGTTTCATTTGCTCTGGCAGATACGTCTGGCCCCTCTCCCATTCAGACTGATTTCTCTGCCGATTTATAGGGCTAACGAATCACAATCGTTTATCTAGTATGAGGCGGGTTTAATACGATGACTGACAGAGACGAGCGCCATTGAATATCAAAGATTGTGCTACCGATACAGAATGTTTACTGGCCGACTACAGTGGCAGTTTAAAACGGACTGGACAATAGGCATTTGCGAATTAGTGTGGTGATGCCAGGCTATAACCATACATTTTCAGTTTATAATTCACACCATGGAAAATTTAGCTTGTAGTATAAGAGAAATTGTTATTTTCTTAACATGTAAAATTAGTGTCATAATTCTGAGGGAAAGTAGTGAAGAATTATGAATTCTTCCGTGAATCTGAGTTTAATCCAGAATTATGACTTTATTCGTTTCAGATAACTTTGATTACACAATTCTGACTTTTTTCAGAAGTCTGACTTAATTGTTTTTTCATCATTATTATAATAAAGAGTATTATTATTTAAACATTCAGCCATTTTCTATGTGATGTTCCAGGTAAACATGCCCTTTTCTTAAAAAATCAAAACAAAAAAAGGAAATATACTACAGCACAAAAAGTTTATTGCAGTCAGTTTTACGTAATCCCAACAATTTTTTTCTGTCACTCCACCTTGTCCCAGTCCTGTGGAGTCCCAAAAAAGAGACATATGGACTTAATTTGTATCTCACAAGTGTTGTCCAAAAGTTACTCCAAAATTACTGTGAACTGTAATTGGCAGCCAAATCGCTGTCACTTTATGTCCACATTATCAATAGTGTTACATGTATTTGATGCTCCATTGTTGAGTGTGTTTTTAATTAAAAGTAATATATTTATTATAAATATTATGTGCAGATGATGACGATGACAACGATGGCGATGACAATGATGACGACGATGATGAGGATGATGAGGATGATGAGGATGGTACTTATCACAAGGGCTCTGTGTGCTCATACTGTGAATTCTGTGAGGTATGTCTGAAATTAAATGAGAGAAATTAAATGTAGTCATCAAAGGTCAGCCATAAAACTATAGACCTTCACAAAATGATGTCACTGAAATCCAAAATAAAACAAACATCACAATTTGTAGTGATGGGAGCTAACTGTAATAAAGATTAAACAGTTGGGATTTTGTTTCTTTATGTATTGAAATGGAAGTAGTACATACATGCAAACTCTGCCCTCTCTGTTCATCTGCTCTATAGACTTACTTTTAACTAAATGTGTCTTCTTCCAGCACTGTGACAGCTGTGACAAATGTCCTTGTGAAGAGGGAGACAAGTCTGAACACTGTGATGACTGCAAGGTGAGAAAACATACATTAGGGGACATTTGACCCATGCCCATCCAACCCCAAAGCAAAGGATAATCTTAATCTGATTAGTTTCTTCATACATATACATATTATATTATACATTATTAATGTGATGACATGGATTATTTTATCCAAATGGAACAAAGTTAATCTATATCAATAAATATTAAATACATATGTATATATATATATTTATATGCTAACATGCTAAACAAAGGTGGTGAACATGGCAACATTATCTGCATCACCATGTTAACAGTAGTACAAACACCTAGAATTGCAAATGTGGCTGTATCATACCTGTGAGTTATCATTTGGCTTGATGTCATACAACTCAACCTACTAGCCCTGCTCATCACATGGTGAGGAAAAAAAAGTTCCTTGAATGAATCAACCTCTATATTATAAACAAAGCAGCCGGGGCTTTGTGCTGAAGTCCTAAATCTTTAAACATTTGCCTTTCACTGCCACTTTGGCTGCCTATGGTGTCCATTATACCTTCTTAATCACTGACATTTGCATATTGCTGAGCCCTCACATTCATGTGGAAGCCCAGTGTCTGTCAGGGAAAGAAGAACAACACTAGGTGGAAACCTAGTTTATGCCTGGACAGTGTATGGTCAATTGTGGCTAAATTGTAACATGGATAGTCAGTGGTAGTGTCTATAATGTGAATTCTGGAATACTGGATATTAAATGTTCATTTGGAATATTCTGAAGTGGTCCCAGTGATATTTGTTCTTAAAGTGTCCTGAAGTAGCATCACATGACATGGGTAAGCTACGTTTGAGTAAAAGAAAATTCAGTTGAAAGGACAAAACTTGAAATAGAACTTATAATTAAGCAAATTATACTCAGTAATAGTAAGTGCTAGACTTTACTAATTAGTCAGTATATTATACAGTTAATACATGGTTAGTACAAGTTTGTCCACCACCAGGTTGCTCGCTTGTTATTTTGTCTCCTTCCAGATGGGGTTCAGAACTTTGCGGCGCTCATTGACTTCACACGGAAACTGGTCATTAAGGCCAAGATTAGTTCCTTTTTTTCTTTCCCTTTGCTTTTGATTATTGCTTTCTGTTGAAAATGTTCTAACTTTGCGATGATTGGTCTGGGTCCTTTACTTGATGGTGTACTGATACAATGTACTCAGGGAAAGGTTATGTTGTTTACAGTGACCGGTGGAAGTTTAAGGTGAGTTTTCATGAACATGATTTAGTTTCCTCCAGTGACGTTTTCAGTCTGTTTAGTTAGTGTTTTAACATGAATGACTGACAGAGTTGTTCACATTTTCAATGGATGTGATTTGTTTGTGGGCAAATTCCAAGTAAGGCCTTAGCTCTTTTATTTTGTTCGTGAAGCGATACAAGAAGATCAACTAGCCTTGATCTGTTGACACTAACCTTGATCTGTTGTCTGTATGTCCTCTGTGTCCATGGATGAATCTTGTTTTTTTATCTTTTGGAATCTTTGGTGGATGTGCTGCTGCCAATGTTAGAGTCCATGTTGTTGGTTGTTGATGGTAGTAGTGATCAATAAAGGCTTCCAAGTCTGATAAATCCTCTACTGTGAGGGTAATCTGTTCCCATTAGTTCCCAAAATGTAGTCTAGGGTTTTTGTTTTATTCAGCGGGACTCCCTTATGTGAAATGTCTGAACTATTCTTGCTGCCTCCAGCTGGAAACAGGGCGGCACCATGTTCAATCTCACCTCCATTGTCCAGTTCTCTCGATACTCATGCGCCTATTCATTTTGAAAAACAACAGCCAATGAAGAAACCAATGGTGTAACTTCATCAGTCAGTCAGTTAGTCAGTCAAGGACAGACTTTTGCATTTATAAGCCTGGATAAAAAATAATGGTAAACAATAGCAGGTGAAGTTTATGAGTTTCTAAGGCAAAATGGTGACTTACTAAGTCAAAGTTTACTGAGTTGATTTTACTCAGTAAATCTTATTATTTTGACGTGTTAAAGTTACTTGGTTTTGACCTAATTTTTTACTTAATATAAATTTTATGTTTGTCATTCCTTACATGTGATCGTTTTTTGCAGATGAAAATGTGCTTCCATGCATCTTACATATGAGCATATACATGCAAATGTTTTTTTAGCAGTACAAAGCCACCTAGGTCAGTGTAGTCTCACTGATTTTTTGTGATACTGTGGAACTGTTTACATTTCTGTTTTCATTGCTTTCTGTTCTGTTCACAGATGTGCAGTTTCTGCCACGTGTGTCCTGCTTGCCGAACTCTTTGCCAGCCCGGTGAGTAAATGCAGAGCTGCCACAGTGAGAAATAATACATTTTATAGTATCACATTACAAAAAGGAAAGTTTTCTTGTTGCTCAATTTAACTGCTCACTCTTGTTGTATAACAAGACGCTTTAAACTTGGCACTATACTGATGATACACTGATGGCTGAAAGACTAAAGAAACAAATAATACAAAATCTTAAGTGTTTGTTAATGAAAGTGGAGAATTTTTTTTCCCATACAGCACTATCTAATGTCATGTTTAATCCTAAAAGGAAGTCAGACTGTAGACAGTAGAGTATTACATAACAACACAGCAAGGCAACAGTTCTACTTCTGATGAGAAATGTTGGCCTTCTGCCGTCTGTTGAGGCTCACGTTCACGCTTACTTTGTCTTGTTTTTTCAGGAGGTTTTCTTGACGAAGTGACTGGATCAATCTACAAGTAAGTCACATTTACATTGAACTGAAACCTGTAACAAACATTTATGAACCTTATCTGTAACCTATGTTTGTCTATCCATCCACAGGACTGTAGCTGATGTCTTTAATGACGATGAGGATGACAACTGAACACAACCATATGCTGCCACCATGTGGCCAAACCAATATGTTTCACCTTCACTTCGGATTTTCATTGTTATTTTTATGTTTTTCCTTGAGAACATTAAACGTTTGCACACCAAGGATCAAATAGAAATTGTTAAAAGAATAACTTAATATATTTGTGTACTGTTGTTAACTGACAAGTCTAAGTCTTACTTTTAAGGAAAATAAAATATATATTTGAAGTAATATTTGGGATATGTTAAATAAAAAACGGGACTTTTCACTGATTGATTTATTGATTTTAAAATGCTTTTTAGGCTGAATGTGTGAAGGGTTCATTTGCAAAAACAGATATTTCCATTTTTCTTTATTGTCCTAAATCATATTGTGTGTACTCCAGGCAATTTCAGTCAAACTCATTGTGGAATGTGCTGATAAGATATCAGAACTTATTCCATTTTATTTTTAAAAAATCATGTTTTTAATTCAAACTGGTGTTGGTTTCTACATTTTAAGAATAGCTTGTATCTGTTTTTACAAATAAACTCTTTGTATGACGTATTCAATGAAAGCAAATTAAAAGAATATTTCCTAGAGAATGGATTCTACTTTAAACCAACATGCTGCCTGAAGTCAGGCCCATTTATAGCCACACAGTCATAGACAGAGGAGTGGACTCCAGTCACATGAATTGGACCTGAGTAAGGAATAAGTCATGAATCTGTGACTGTAGAAATGACTAGACAAAATCAAAACACTTTCAACTGGACTTTGACTTTAACACCACTGACTTGTGACTTCACTTTGACTTTACACTTGGAATTACTTGAAATCATCCCCAAAGATTACTGTAACTATGATGTTATAAAAAAAGTGTTCAAAGAGTCAGCTCTTCATTTTCCTGACAACAGCTACACTTTAAATCTTTGAATCACATTTCCTATGTATTTGGAGTTATTTATAAATATTTAGAGGGCATTAACCATGTAACACAAAAATCCTGTTATATGCTAATTATTATGGCACATTGATGAAAATGGTTAAAATATTTAAATATCAATGTTTATGGTTTGACGAAATATACAGATAGAGAACTCATCCATCAGTTAAACCTGTTGGTCCTGAAAGATGACAGATCAGATAAGAAATTGAGTAACACTGATTATGGAGTACAAGAATATATTGAAATGATTCATTATTTAACCAGTTCTACAGATTGATCTAAAAACCCAAATAATGGACCTTCAGAAGCATGCACATACTGTGTAACCAGAATTGAACAAAGGCTTCGTTAAAATAATTTCTAATAAACCATACATCTACACAGCAGAAAGAAATAGCACTTGTCTACAGCGAGCGGAGGATGTAAAAGAAGACAGAGCTATGATTTGTTCAGATTCTGCTGCAATGTACAGTTTGAAAACAATGTAATATTGCAGAACCCACCTTAGTGATACTGGACCTCAGTGCTGCAAGTTCCTGAATACCAAAAACCAGGTGCAATACAGTGAAATTAGAGTCCCTTACCGGGTGGTTGCTTGCTTAATGGGCTCATAATATCATAATGCAGATAAACTGCTGCTTTAATTCAGTACTTTCAGTTAATTTAAGGTGGAACTGAAATCCAATCAATTGATCCATCATGGAATCATGGAATATTGTCAGAAGATATGGATAAAGACATTAAAGGTTGGGAACAGGCCTTAATAGAAAAGTTTGTTAGAGTTAGTTATTGATGTTTAGGACTCAGGCTAGGAGATACAGGACTGAAGAAGGTTTCCTATGAACCAAAAACAGTCTGTACAGTTAGTAATGGAGGTAACTGACATCACAGGGAGTAGAGACCCTGGTAGAGACAGACGGAGGGGGGCCACAGGGCCAGCCACATAGAGCCAGCAGGAGGCGGTATACACACTTCACATTTATCTGTAAACCACCAAAGAAGAAGCTACCTTCCGCTTTGCTTTTACAATCCTATTACAAAACCAAAGCTGAGCTCCAAAAACACTCCGTACAGCCGGGACTAGAACTTCCATTGCGTCGCGGCGAATGGGGTTCGACAAGTTCTGCAGTCAGGACAGTTCCGATCCATTCTGGGTGAGTTTATTTTTAACACCTTTGTGTCTTTTCCTTTATCTTAAAACTATGTCCAGTTGTTGTTATTAGCTACCGGCACATGCTAATACACGGGACCTACCCGGCAAGTTCCATCCGTGCCGAAGCGTAACAGAGCTGCTTCACTGAGTAACCGGCTTAAGCTGTCCCAACACCGTCTGAGTGTCTGAGTCTGGACCCACTTCGGGCTTTCAGAAACACGCTGCCAACATGTCAGCCAGACACTTGAAACGTTTCTTTGAAGTAGCTCATGTCATGTCATTGGGGGATAAAAGGGAAAGGGTTTTGGGGCTGGTACGACCCCTTCTCCTCTGCAATAATGTCCGCCACCATTCGCCGGTAACAGAACTTACGCACCCCGTCCTCCCGGTCAGTAGAGCTCCGGTCTCACCGTGGTGTCACACTGATTCGGTATTTCTGCACCGTTAATGTTAATGTTACCCTAACCCTTTTGAGGATGTTATTACATATTTTGAATAATAGATTGCAAAAATAAAAGTTAGGCTTATTGTTTTTAGCTATGTTGATGGGTCTTGATAACACTTAATTATTTGACATTCAGTACTTTCTTCAGTACTTTTACCTGGGCTCAGACTGGGCCTTCATGGGGTGACTACGGACGTAGCCTCTGGTGACCAATTGTGCTTACTGTGATGCAGTCAATGAGTCTGTGTTACCTTATTTGACAGACATATGCATTGTCCTGTTATTTCTGGCCATTTGAAATAATACAATCAACGTTAGTTCATTTGATTCTATTCAATTTTCAGCCTGTCAGTCTCTGGTCTGGTGCTCACCTCTTGCTGCTTCTCCTAGCTCACCTTCTCTCGCTATTACTTTCCCTCCTTGGGCCTCTACCTGGTCCTACTTCAGTGTTATGAGGGAGAAAAAAAACCTGTAGGAATCACTCAAGCACTTATCTTTCATTTACTTTATTTAGGAATATAGCCAATGAGAGATGCGGCAGAAGTGGTCACTCCTTCTGTTGCTCATATTATAAATATGGCTATTCAGTCAGGTAAAATTACAGATGAGCTAAAAATGGCAAGAATAATTCCACTACATAAGAAAGGAAGTAAAAGTGTCTCAATTATAGCAATTATAGACCAGTATCCGGTCTAAATGCTCTTTCAAAGATAATGGAGCAAATTATACAGGAACAGATCAATGAATATATTTTAACAGTTAGCTTTTATATGAGTTGCAATCATGTTTTAGAAAAAAACATTCTGCTGAAACATGCTTACTGTATCTAACAGACATTATTAGAAGAGAAGTGGATGGAGGGAAATTTTGTGGTATGATCATGCTAGATTTGCAGAAAGCATTTGATACAGTGGATCTCAGCATTTTATTAATGAAATTAAGAGCCATAGGTTTCAGTGGGCTGACCCTAAATGGGATCCAGTCTTACTTATAAATCGTACTCAAATGGTTGATGTCAATGGGACACTTTCAGTGTCAAGAATAATAGGATATGGAGTGCCACAGGGTAGCATTCTGGGTCCTATACTGTTTTTATTATATATATATATACGTTACGTAGGCAATACTGGCAATAATACATTACGTTTGAGTACGTGCAGGTTTGTCAGGTCTTAGATAGATACGCACGATGCTTGCCTAGTGTGCCTTGGCATGTTGCATGTGAAAGCAGCACTTGCTAGCCCGGAGACCTGTGCGCTTTGTTGCAGAGTCCAAAACACAACCCTGGGGAGATGTGTGGCCTTTTTGTTGAAGGTGTTGGGAAGCTCAGCCACTTGGGAAGACACTCTGTTGTCCGAAACCGTCGAGTCCTGCATACAGTTTGAACTTGAAAGTATGAAGTATGAGGGTAGAGCAGGGCAGTCATGGGGAAAACAGATGGACAATATAGTACAGAATGACAGTATTCTCCCTACCGCTGAGTATATAGGCATTGATGACAATGCACTACCCTTCGCTGCTTCAGGATTCTCTGAAGGGATTCCAAAGTCTTGGGAGAGGAAGATGCACAGGATCCTAACAAGTTCATCTGGGCTGTAGATCTTTCGACCCAAACTGACTGTACCACCCCAGCCTTAATCGACTTGTGCGTAATTGAATTGCACCTGGGCGTCCCCCAGAGCTCCAATCTCACTGCTGTTTACTCAGTTCTTGGACTTGGAAGGTATGGAGTACACTGGGCTAACCAACATCCTTCCAATGGCTATTCACCTGGTGCCAAAACGCAACACAGCAAGCAGCAAAGCCACTCTCCCAAGCAAACAGTGCAGATTTTCTCTCTTTCAACTAGAGAAAGTAAACTGCGCCCAGGGACTTGCTGCTTATGCACTAAGTACAGCTTCAATGCTGGAAGCCTACCAGGTGGCGAAGTTGCGGGAAATACTCAGAGCGACCAATTAATCCCAGCGACTATCGACAGTCAAGCTGAAGCTGTGACCCCAATCCCAGCCAAAATAGTGTGTATGGGCTAAACAGCTGTCGACACACTGGGCTAAGTCAAGACATCCCTCATTTTCAGTGTGCACCAATATTAAGCATGCAGTTGTACCCAAAAATATTACTTCAAGCCCTCACAGTCACACTCGCCTCACCAGGGTTGTCATTTATAAAACTCTAGATACTAGATTCCGTCCTTAAACATTTCTTATTCACAAACCTCAGAATCTATGTACGCAAGAAAATTTTCTGACCCATAGAACCATGCGGGGCACACCGTTTTGCAGTCTTCTCATTATAAATACCCACCTGCTGTGAATATAATGATCAGTGACCAATTGATCTGAGCACCCATAGATGGAAGCGCTGAACAGTGTTGGCTCCACACAGCAAATTCACACAGTATTTCAATAAGTTAAGCCAATTGCATTAAGCATTTTGTTCCATTTTATTGAGACACAATCTCAATTGTGGCTTTGCTGTCTGTGCATTCTGCACGTTTGTAAAGAGGGTGAAGATGGAGTAGGTCTAGACCATACTGTTAAAAATATTATATACAGAGACCCAGCACCCAAAAACTCCCTTTAACAGGTAGAAACATCTAGCAGAAGAAGGCTCTGGGTGGGTGGCCAACTGCCTCGACCGAGTTGGGTTGAAAGAGGAAGAGAGAAGGGGAAAGGGGAGAAGCGAGAGAGAGCAGGAGGAGAGACAACCTAATAATTGGACTAATAATAAGTATAGCAGTGAGTGTGGAACAGGAACATGGGGGCAGTAGATGGCCAGCAGTCACAGATCCAGAATCTACAGCTCCAGAGGCAGAAACACTTGCAGAAAGTTAGAAGGCGAAAAAGAACAAAACCTAGCAGGAAGAGGTGGAGTTAGTAACATGTATTAGTGGGATAAGAATGCATACAGATGAAGGGGGACAGGAGGAGTGAGGAGCTCAGTGCATCATGGGAAATCCCCCGGCAGTCTAGGCCTATAGCAGCATAACTAAGGGATGGTTCAGGGCTAACCTGAGCCAGCCCTAACTATAAGCTTTATCAAAAAGGAATGTTTTTAGCAGACTCTTAAATGAGGAGAGGGTGTCTGCCTCCAGAACCCAAACTAGGAGCTGGTTCCACAGGAGAGGAGCTTGATAACTGAAGACTCTGGCTCCTGTTCTACTTTTAGAGACTGTAGGAACCACAAGTAACCCTGCATTCTAGGAGCAAGCACCTTTTTGCGATATATTCAGCCAGATGTTATGTATCTTAACATATATCTTAACTTATGTTGAGAACTCTTCACATTTAGCTGTAGAAAAGAGCTTAGTACAAGAGTTACTGGTAGAGGAAGGATTTATCAGACGGTCAATTGTTGAGAAGAGTACTTCAGTATTATTTGCATGCCTACTTATTATATTATTATACTACCTTGATAAATTCAACAGCCTTCATTAGAGCCATTATCAATATGTAGTAGAAAATCCCTTGTTATCAGTATTCTGTCATAATCAGTGAATGAAATGGATAAGAATTTCCTTGTAGAAGCACTTGATTAACTCCTGGTTTGGAGGGGTGATGAGCATGAAACTCCAAGTATGTAATGCACTTCTGGTTAAGCATGTTGCTGGAAGGCGAAAGATGCAGCTGGTAGCACTTTCCTCAAGTCAACAATAGAGCTATCAGTGACAGAGACGGTACAAAGTCAGGGTCCAAGAATAAGGATGGCCTGGGCTAGTAAAAAATTAGGTTGGGCCAGTCGGGAACTCAAAAAAGTGAAAAAAAAAAAGAAAGATCTTTTCATTTCAATATTTTTTCAGACATGAAAGGGTGGCTCATAGTGCTCAATTAAGTAACTATCACCAAACTCTTTGAGCTTTTTTAGCTCATTATTTTGGTTTAACGACCTGAACATTTGTATGGTCACACCATGTCACCAGTGATTTAGCATCAACCTGAAAAGCATTGTTCAGATTCAAAGTGGGCTTCTTTGGTTTTATGCTCTTCTTTATTCTTGCCTCTCCCAGGATTGGAACCGTACATGGTACACTGCTAACCCAGACCTCACTCAGTGCTTCCAGAACACTGTCCTGGTGTGGCTGCCATGCCTCTACCTGTGGATGTGTGCACCCATCTACCTCATCTACCTCCGTACCCATGACCATGGCTACATATGTATGAGTCACCTCAACAAAGCCAAAACTGTGAGTGATGTGTCCAAGGATTATTTTGAAGATTAATTTTTGAAGATTGACTTTTCAAACTGTGCAAGTGTCACATATAGTTTATTTTATTTTTTCTGCTCTCTCTATGTTATCTTATGTTATTGGAGCAGAGCAAAAACTCAAATACTAATACAGCTTTCATACAGAGACATTTATATAAAGGTCAGGTTACAGGTCAGCTGAAGCGTGTAGACCCATTCAGATAGACTTTTGACACAGGTTAGACCTTTGTGTTAAATTCAAAATTCAAAAACCATAACACTGTGGAACACAGTGTCAGCTGTCAAACACAGTGTCAGCTGTCAAACACAGTGTCAGCTGGGCTCCCTTAAAACACTGTGACCAGTTACTAATGTTACCTGTAAACATCATATACTGTACCTATAAATGCACCTTTTCATTTTGTAATTACATTTTTAGTGTCGTATATATTTTGGACTTATTTTTCTTGAAACAACATGCTGACATGAAATAATTCCACTATTTCTTATTGCACTTCCTCTTATTTCAAAAATGCTCTGTAACATGTCTGTACTGAAACAACACTGAATAAGTGCTTGAGTATACTCATTACATAATATATTGCATAATCATATACAATAACCACGTACAGTGGTAACACCATCAAGCAAATTTAAACCATGAGAACCACTTTTGTAACTGCCTTTCTCTTAATTTCTGACTTTGCAAAGTGGAAAAAGAGCACTCACTAACAATAATGCATCAGTTGTAAAGTGTTAGTAAAAATGACATCAAACAAAATGTACAACAAGTCAGAAAACTGTGATCTGTTATTCTCCCCACAGGCTGTTGGCCTTCTACTGTGGATTATCTGCTGGTCAGATGTTTTCTATTCTTTCTGGGAAAGAAGTCATGGCAGCAGTATCCCCGCACCCGTCCATCTAGTCAGTCCAACCTTACTGGGCCTCACCATGGTGAGTTTATCTTTTCATTTATATAGAAAGGGTGTCTCAATGAGAAACATGTTTCCTCTCTTTGGAGAAAAACAATGCTTAGTTTAGATTTATTTGAATATTTTTAGTGAAGTTATAGTTTTTTTTTTAGTTTTTTTTAATGTAGATTTTGTTTATATTTTATGGAAATTACTATTATTTGGTTTTAGTTTTATTTGTATTGCCATGAAGATTGAAGGTGTGATTAAAGAGAAATTCAGACGAAGTGAAGTGTAGCTTATTTGCACACAGTAACTATCATGAAATGCAAAGAACAGTAACAATATGAGTAACGAACAGAGGATTCTATTTATTTGTGTGCACCTTGACAACCGTGCAATAAAGGATTGCACGAACCATAGAAATTCAATTGAATGCGGACCACCAACAGTGGAACTGTAAAAAAATGTAATTTTCTCACACTTATCCAAGTCCAAATCCATAGCAGCAAGTTAAACAAAGTCCTCCAGACAGCCTCCTTTCTAGCTACTTCCACCATTTCTTCCAATGGAATCCCAAGTTGTTCCCAGGCCTGATGGGATATGTAATCTATCCAGTGTGTTTAAGATAAGGTTTCAGTCTTTTAACAAAATAAAGGTAAACCATTAAAAACATTTTGAGCTTGTTAAAAATGGTGGTAGAGCTGCAGCCAAAACTGGAACAAAGCATGCTGTCGGGTACAAATAGTTTTCAGACTGTCTCTGAGACCAAGCAATAAGTACTGACTTTCTCTTTATTCCACCATATAAGAAGAAATCTTGTGAAAGAGCTGTTTTTTTTTTTTCTTTTTTCTTCAAGTAATATTTGTATGTTATGTCAAGTATGATGTGTAAATGTGTTTAATTGTGTGTGTCTGTGCTCCAGTTGCTGGCCACATTGTTAATCCAGTATGAACGGATGAAAGGGGTTCAGTCCTCTGGAGTAATGCTGATCTACTGGCTGCTGGCACTGCTGTGTGCCACAGTCACCTTCAGGTCCAAGATCCTCCAGGCCCTGGACCAGGTCAGTCTTGAACCAGCAGCGCTGAAATAAATTTGGATTAATACAGTTATTATATTACACCTCTGGATATCTAACTGACATAACTGACTGTATAGTATTTGATCATCACATGTGATTAGGAATTCCTAAGACCTTATACACAGTTCCCTTCAGAAGAGACAATATTACCACATATAATATGACAATCATGGGTTAAAAGCGCTATCTGTATTTTCATTTTAAGGTAGTGACGGTGTGTGTGTGGAGGTACACCACCTTCTATATCTACTATGCTCTGCTGCTGGTTGCACTGTTCCTGTCCTGCCTGGCAGACCAGCTGCCACTCTTCTCCCAGGCTGTGAAAGACTCGGTGAGACTACTTCCCACTGTAAATCTGTCTCTTCCTGTCCCTTCTCCTCTTTTAAGTTTCTCCCATTTATATGGAGGGGTGGAAACTTTTACATTTCTCTCTAAATGTTTGCTTGTTTATTATCTTTTGCAATACTAAAGCTGCACAAGGCAGCCACAAAATTACAGTCCTCAAACTTGAATTCCCAGTTGGATGTTGCATTGAGGCAAGCCTGATAATTATGTCTTATCATTAAAGTTCTATGAACACAGATGGAGCCCTCTCGTGGGGCTCTATTGGGTTTGACCTTCCATCCTAGAGCAGAGGTTAGAGAAGTCTGACAACCCCCCTTCAGACAAATTCGTGACAATTCCTTCCCAAAACTTCTAAATGAACGACACACAGTATCTTTGCCTCAAATCCCCCAAATTAAGTGTGTGGTCACAGTCATTGCATCTATCTTTTTAGTCGCTTATCAGCCAATCTTTAATGGAAGCGCAACTAATCTATAATCTCTGTGGACCTTCTACAAACCCTCTAACTAATTTTTTTATCTTCAGAATCCCTGCCCTGAGCCTGGAGCTTCTTTCCTCTCCAGAATAACCTTCTGGTGGATCACCAGGTAAGCAGACAATATTCCAGTGTGGGGGGGGGAAGTACTCCTTACCTGCTGTTTCCATTCTAGAGGTGTCTTCATCCTATTGAAGATTTTGGGAAGATTAAACAACTCCACAAAATATAACTGTGTAATATAAAATATACGTGTCATTAAAGGATTTTTCAGCCCCGGAGGTTCATGCTTGGTTTTCATTAGCTTAGTATGAGCCCTTCATATTTTTATAGGGAGCGGGTCCTCATTTATCTTGTATGTATTATAAGACCTGGATACTGGACGGAAAGATGGCGCCTATTCAGTCTAATAAGAATTACTCGTCTGGTGCATATGGCAAAGAGGTTTCTAGCTTCCAGGGTAATTCCAGGAGTACGTGGTCCACTTCATAGCTAGAGTTGTCCTGTCAATAGTTTTACAAATGTCTGTATGGGAAAATGCTTTTTGGGCCGCAGGGGGATTATTCATTGCAGTAATACTGGGAAAAATTAGAAGCAAGGCCGAGCAGCGCCGTTGTATCTAGTTCTTGTAATATATCTTCCACGGAGCCTGCTGTGTTGCACCGCCATGTTTATACAGTAGCCCAGAATGGACAAACGCTACCACAACGTGAAACAAGTAACAATAATATTTGCTATCTTACATGTAAGCTATGACCTACAGTTTCATAGATTAAATAACTAAATTTCGAAAAATATATATTTAAATCAGTGATTCCCAACCAGGGGTACTTCTGCATTTGCCACGGGGTAGTTGGAATCTAAATTGAAAGGTAGAAATTACGATTTTATTTAAAATATATAACCATATTTTTATATAATCTTTAGTGCTGTATCACTTTACTTAAATCCTTCTCTCCTCCTCCTCCTCCTCCTCCTCTTCCTCCCTTCTTGTCTCTACCAGGATGATGGTGACGGGCTACAGGCGCCCGCTGGAGGAGAAGGACCTGTGGTCCCTGAACCCTGAGGACCGCTCCCAGAGAGTGGTTCCACAGCTGGTGTGTCGCTGGAATGCAGAGGGCCAAAAGGTCAAAAGGTCAGGTGCTCAGTGCAGCAGGGATTGACTACTGCAAGAACATATACAGACATTTTCAACATTTTGACCTTGTTAAAACTGCACCCGCTAGATGGACATCCACCAGCTTTGATGTTCATGGGAACAGCAAGATTTAGCTTTCTTTTGGTCAAAGTACAACTGAGCAAATATAACAAAGAAACAAAAAACTACATGCACAAAGTTCAAGATAGGGTATAAGTGTTGATTAGCTGTTTTGGCAAGCAGCCTCAGTCTAAAGTCTCAACCAGCCTGTAATAACTACACTTAAAACTCTTCATTTTCACTTTTCATTCATTTTTCAGAATAATGCGGAGATTTTGTGTGGAAACCTCATCTTGGACTTGAAAAAGAACACACAAATCCTACTCTCCTCAAGGAAGTATTTTATTCAGAATATTTAATAGAGCAGTCTGCCTTTCCTTCTGTTCTCTTTTCCCAGGACAGAGCAGAAAACTTTGTACTCCCCCAAGCAGGTCCAGCACAGTGAAGGCAAAGAGGGCCGAGCTGTGGAAGAGTCTGAAGTCTTGATTTTAAGAACCCCCCAGAAAACAAAGGAGCCCTCCTTGCTCTGGGCACTGTGCCTGACCTTCGGGCCCTACTTCCTCATATCCTGCCTCTATAAGATCATCCAGGACATCCTCATGTTTGTTGGGCCTGAGATCCTCCGGTGAGAAACCTGTTTTTCTCACACATACAGACCAAATTATTTGGCATGAAATTGCCTTGTAACATTATTTGATTTACATGAAATGGAAATGTATCATTTATGTATCTGGGGTTCATACATGCACCTTTCATAGTCTAGGACTTGGGTGAAATGGGTAAAATATAAATGTTTGGGGCAAGCTGAGGCTGGGCCACCTGTCCATACTGAATCTATCATTATGGACTAGGAAGATTGTCCCATGTAAACTGGTCCATCTAATGTTGCAGAAAACAGATACAGATGCTGTTTTGTATGCAGACCTCAGTTGTCCCACAATCCACCAGTCAGTTGTTTAAAGATGTGTTCAGGTGCTCCTCATTACACTGTTATGTTGGGTCATGTGGGCATGTTGTCTTTACCAGGCTTTACCAGAGAATCATACATTAATAGAAACCATTAACCTCCCACGGCTTTCTGTATAGGAATTACTTGCAATGGAAATAAGTATGCTGATGTTTTTCATTTGATATTTTTTCATTCAGTAGAGTTTTGAAAAGTGTTGGCATAGTCAGATGGAAATAGTTGCTCAGTTTAATTAATCAATGTAATGCCCACTGACTTTGAAAGACCTTGTTTGGAATTAAACTATTGAAGTAACTAAATATACAGACATTTCCTTTACCTGCTACAAAGCTCAGAACAGTCTGAAATGGTTCTAAAGAGCAGATGAAAAACAGTTTGTTGGCGATTTAATTATGGCTCAGTGAAACATCACTAATCCATAATGTTCGCTTTCCTTACTTCACTGGGTCCGATCCAGGCTGCTGATCCGCTTCGTCAACAACTCCAACGCCCCCTCCTGGCATGGCTACTTCTACACCGTTCTGCTCTTCATATGTACTGGCGTGCAGTCGCTCATCCTCCAGAAGTACTTTCACGTCTGCTTTGTCTCAGGCATGCGTCTGCGCACTGCCATCATCGGAGCTGTCTACAGGAAGGTACAGTCAAACTAAAGCGTGGCTTTAAAGTGATTTCACAATTTATTTTCTCTGCCTATGATAAAGACTTTAGAAATGCAGTAATGAATAACAGACAATATTTCAAAGCACAGACTAAATAACAAGCAATGGAGTGGATGAGTTTTATTAAAAACTAAGTACTGCTCATTCCTCCCTCTGTTTCAGCCTGGAAGAGGTTTATACTTGATTGATCATGATATACTGAGAACAAACAATAACTCAAATAGATTTGATTAAAGCTGACAGTAACAGTAACATTCTTTAATTTGTGGATTAATTATTCTCCTGGTCATTTGGAAATCTACAATTGGACTCTAACCTTTGTAGGGACTCTTCTCTCCCTGGATCTGCTCTTTCAGGCCTTGGTTATTAGCAGTGCAGCACGCCGCACCTCCACAGTGGGAGAGATTGTCAACCTGATGTCAGTGGATGCTCAGCGCTTCATGGACCTCATCACCTACATCAACATGATATGGTCTGCCCCTCTGCAGGTGGTGCTGGCCCTCTACTTTCTCTGGCAGGTAGGATTACAAGCAACTATATACTGTCATACAGGTCCAAGTTCACCATCATACCGAACAACAGCTCCATGCAGAGGTAGTCACACACTAGAGTTTCTGTCAACATTAACACTTGTAACTGCAGCCTGTAGTGACGAGATAATGTCCTCTGGTTGATCAGCAACAAACCGCTGCTGTGGTGTGATAGTGAGATGGTGGTGCATACCAAACAAAGGTTTTTTGTTACTTTACTTTGAGGAAGAAAATGTAAGCATATTTTATTTTTTTATTTTTTTTTTTATTTTTATTTTTTTTTTAATTTTTGTGTTTAGTTTTTTCTTTTCATTTAACACAACAATCCAAACTTCTCAAACACAGCAGATTAGCACAAAAACTGCATGCAAAAACTTGTTGGGACGTCTTAAAATACCTAATCAAAGGATGATAACCAGACCTGACAAATCATTCAGTGCTAACTTGTACTGACTTGTTAGCTTTTTATACCTGATGCTCTGGATACAATTTGGTTTTAAAAGATCATCCATACCATTTTGTTATTGACTTTGTGGACAGCTCAGTGGAACACTTGTAAGCTGTAAACTTTGAAAGATTTGAAGTCACGGTCTGCCTCTGTTGCAGCTGTATGTATGGTTATGTATAGTATGTTCAGTATGTATGATGTGGTAACAGCAAAGTATCTGTTTAACAATCATGAATGAGAAAACTGCTGTAAAACACAAACATGTTAGCAAAACCACTGGAAACTTTATTGGAAATATGTGTGCTGAAAAACAGTCGGCTGGAAACCTTCATTCATTTTTTTTAGTTATTTTTTTTATCTGTTGCTGTGCAGAACCTGGGTCCATCTGTGTTGGCTGGCGTGGCTGTGATGGTTCTGATGGTTCCTGTTAATGCCGTCATCGCAATGAAAACCAAAACCTACCAGGTGGGACTGATACACATTGTCACAGGAAACTTAATTTTCCTCTCTTAAAGCCAGAACAGAACTTCATGACTAGGTCCACTTATTGGCTTCTCCCAGACTACATAATGTTCAGGTGGCTGATAGGTGTGTCTGGTCGCGTGTGCACTCCAATAGAAAATGTCTTACTTTCATTCATAGACCGATGGAACACTTACAGAGGTCCTACATAACCAAGGTGCTAGTACCCTCAGTACTAGCACCTTGGTTATAACCAAGGTGCTAGTACTGAGGATCCACAGTTGTGTCAGTTTGTACCCGTGTGTGGCTTGTATTTGTTTTTGAAATGTTTTTGGTGCTTGTGTGTGTTGAGCAGGTGGCTCAGATGAAGAGTAAGGACAATCGCATCAAGCTGATGAATGAGATGCTGAATGGCATCAAGGTACTGAAGCTGTACGCCTGGGAGCTGGCCTTCAAGGACAAGGTGTCAGAAATCCGTGAGAGTGAGCTGCAGGTCCTGAAGAAGGCCGCCTACCTGGGAGCCATGTCCACATTCACCTGGGTTTGTGCACCTTTCTTGGTGAGTCCAGCACAGAAAGCAGCAAAAAAAGCCTAATTTGTATCACTTCATTTGTAGGGAAACTGCATTTAGTTTACTTAATCTCATTTTCTGCAAATAAAAATATTTGTCATCAGAATACATTAAAAAAAGAGGATCTCCTTCTCTCTGTAATCTCTGTCCCTTCCTGCTGGCTCCCTGTACAGGTTGCCCTGTCCACCTTCACTGTGTACGTGCTCATCGACGAACATAACGTGCTCGATGCCCAGAAGGCCTTTGTGTCACTGGCGCTCTTCAACATCCTGCGTTTTCCTCTCAACATGCTGCCGATGGTCATCAGCAGTATGGTGCAGGTTGGTGTGCCTCCTTTCACAAGCTCAACACTCCGTTATGCTCAGTGGTCTCCAGTGTTCCACCGGCTAGCATTGTCCTTCATGTTTGATTTGTCAAGATGAAAAGCCTTCACCTTTAAAGGAGGGTGTTCGGTCTTTGCAACTACATGAGAGACTTACATCTCTTCAAGTCACATTCCCAGTATTCTAAAAACATTTCCTGGTTAACCATCACTGGAAAGATTGTCTCTTTTATTGAAATAACACACAGACGACTCCTGAATCCAGAGCAGAACTCACTCACAAAACAAAACCACTTACTTCCCTCTAGGGGTATCTCGCCATAAGGATAGTTTTATTTGTCCACGTTTTGAGATATCTGATATTTACTGCCTCCACCCCAATACAGTAGCAGTGAATTGAACTAAGTTTGTGCCGCTGAAAGCATTGACATGTGAATTGACGTGTTTAAATGTAGCAGGTCAGTATCAGGTTGCTCCCTTACCCCTGGCTCTGAGCTCCTTTTGGACACATGACTCGATGAAGTGTAATAGTAATACAGTACAATGCCTTTGAGTATATGGACTGACGGTGCAGAGAGACAACAGGTTTGGTATTTAGAGCACAGTTTTTGGGTGGCGGTAGCTCAGCCCGTAGGGAGCTGGCTAGGGAACTTGAGGGTGGCAGGTTCAAGTGTCTTGAGCGGGGCATCGAAGCCCTAACTAACCCTTAGCAGCCCCATCACTCTAGTTTTAGTTTTTACTCCTTTGGCAGGCTGAGACACTCTGCCACAGTGCATACTGCCATGATCTGCTCCAGCATTGGACTACCGGGGCCACAGAGTCCGAGTCTAAGTTCATATTATTTCCTATGAACTTATATTGTACTACGGAGCCCCAATGACAGTGTTGATGGTAGCACATAGCTTACAGCAGACGAGCTTACAGCATGGCTGATTTAGAAATGATTTGATAATATTGAGGAAGAGTTCACTGTCTTTCTGTTGTTTTTGGGTTTCAGTGTGAATGGGAAAGTTGATGAAAACAAACTAAAAATGAAACTTTTTGAACATTAGTGACTGAATGAATTATGAATCAATTTGTCAGTCCTTGTCAACCTCTCCTGGTTTTTGTGGGTTTTCCTCCCTCTGTACTGTCTTCAGGCCAGTGTGTCCTTGAAGCGACTGAGAGTGTTTCTATCACATGAGGAGCTGCAGGAGGACAGTGTGGAGCACAACACTGTAGCAGGCTGTGAGTCTTGCTTTGTCTGCTGTCCCCTCCCTCTTCTCTCAGGATTGTACATTCCCATATGTTGTGTGTGGAGGTATTTCACATACAGTATATTAATACACCTCTTCTTTCCTCCTCCCAGCCGCACACAGTATCTCCATAGAGGATGGAGTTTTCAGCTGGTCCAGAACTGAATCACCGACACTTAAGAAGTATGTGTCATCTCTCCTCAGGAGGCTTCAGTGCATTCACATAAAAAAAATAAAAAATCATTTAACCCACACTAACATGCTCATATGTACAATGAAATAGTTGCTGCTCGCTGGTATTGTACCTCTACTTTTACCTCTCCTCCCTTCCTAAAGATGTTTTTTTAAATACAAAATTCCCGCAGCACGGAAATGCTTTGTTTTCTGCCACAGTATTACATAAAGCAGCAATCAAAATAGAAGTATTAGGTTTGTGTTTTTTTCCTAGGTAACTATTTATAGACTTACAAACAATACGTATTGATTTATAAGTAAGTCATGAATTTAATGAATTGTTCATTAAGAAATTAACCTGGTTATTCCTTAAACAGAAGTGTACTGAGTTGAATCTTCCCCCTGTGTCTGCAGGCTGAAAGTGTCTATCCCAGAAGGCTCACTGGTAGCCGTGGTGGGACACGTGGGTTCAGGAAAGTCCTCGCTGCTCTCTGCCCTGCTCGGAGAGATGGACAAACTAGAAGGAACTGTGGCGGTCAAGGTGGGTACTCTTGCTCTCTCACACGAACACACACATACAGTGAAACGCTCGCTCACAGCCCTGTGCACTGAAAACCTGTCCGTCTGCTGCTTTTCCAACACAGAGGAGTACCATGAGGTTTTCAGGGCTTAAAGTAGCACAGGTCCTGGAAGATTGTTATTCCATAACAGTTATTCTTCATAAAGTGCTCTGTCTCAGTCAGATTTAATCAGGCCAGGAAATTTACTCTTTACTGAACATCGAGACGAACATGAGTCATCATCATTCCTACTGACAGTTTATAAAAACAAAAGATAGCAGACTGACCGTAACGTTAACATTACCTCCATATCCACAGCCCTTAGTAATGTTGTGTTAACGCAAGCTCATCTTTCTATAAATGTCTATGTGCTGTCCTGCCTGTTTTCGTAGTTTTGTCCAGCTATTTTGTTGCTGCTTATAGTCCAATTTTTGTTGTGGATTTCTAGATGAATTAAGTCCATAAATTGATAGCATTACTGACAAACAGCTTAATCAACGTCTTAAGAAGAGAGATTTTGCAGATGCATGCCGGCCATTAACATAGTGATAAGTTAATGTTTCTGTCTTTCAAATTTATTAATTAGTTTTTGTTTGTTGAGGAAAATTGTAATACATTTCATCATAATTTATTATTTTTGGTTTATGTCCTCTCATTTCCATCATAGATTTTGTTGAAATGAATGCCAAGCAATCAGGTACATATTGTTGTTAGGCCAGTTCACAGAATTCAATTCGACTCACTCCCAGTGATATGAGTTGGCAACGCTTAGACAAACACACTGTATGCAATGACATCGTACTGGTTTTTTCCATTAATGTGACTGGCTGGCGCAAGCTTTTCTGTCTTGAAATTGTTAACAATATTGCACACCCATGGGTTGTGGGAACATTATATGAGAGTGGTTCATCCTCCGGGGAACAGGACTGTGCTTTGTCTGACTGCTCATAATTAACTACAGAATACCATGAAATGTACAATGTTTTTGTGCTGTTGTGTGTCGCACTGCAGGGTTCCGTGGCCTACGTTCCGCAGCAGGCCTGGATCCAGAATTCCACACTGAGAGACAACATAATGTTTGGTCAGGAGAGGAGAGAGGCCTGGTATCAGTGTGTGGTGGAGGCATGTGCCCTTCAGCCTGACCTGGAGATCCTTCCTGCTGGAGACGAGACCGAGATCGGAGAGAAGGTATCAACTCTGTTTATATGCTGAGTGGTACAAATGTAGGGTATTTGTTGAAGTTGTCTGCATTTCAAATAGGTTTGGCGGGATGAAGAGCAGCCAAATGGTGGATATTACTTCACAAAGTAACATGCATTCAATGCATAAGGTCCTCAAATGTGAGTTTAATGTATTTGTTCATCATACCAGTTCAGAATCACTTTTAGTGATTTTGATTGTTTAAGTTGGCACTGAGACATTCTTGTCTATAATGAGAAATTTGAGTTGCTGCAAGGCTTATAACACAATAATTTCATGGAAAGTCCATGTCTTGTAGTCCTTTGCTACCCCCATGGGGTTCTGTCTCACCTTCTCGTACTCTGAGGGCTTGTCGATGCCTAAGACCTCTGGCCACTGTGCAAGGGTCAGTCCCCTCTTAAGTCACAGGCCCGACCCTAGATGTTTGTTAGAGACTTCAGAGACAATTTTATGAAATGCTGATCCATACAGTCTTAAAACATACATAGAAATTACACAAAGCACAAAGTTTTTTAAATGATAAAGTAGCCTTGGCTTGTTTCTATCTATGTCTCTCTTCTGAGCAGGGGGTGAATCTGTCTGGAGGTCAGAAGCAGAGGGTGAGCCTGGCTAGGGCTGTCTACTGTGACCGTGCTGTCTACCTGCTGGATGACCCGCTGTCTGCTGTTGATGCTCACGTAGGAAAACACATCTTTGAACATGTCATCGGCCCAGAGGGACTGCTGAAGGACAAGGTGTGTGTGACCTCAAGCCTAGCCGACCTAAAGCACATATTGAGGTTCATTGTA
The DNA here is from genome assembly GCA_031216445.1 of Lateolabrax maculatus. NCBI lineage: Eukaryota > Metazoa > Chordata > Actinopteri > Acropomatiformes > Lateolabracidae > Lateolabrax > Lateolabrax maculatus. The sequence continues at coordinate 1,842,332 of CM062216.1, forward strand.
TGGTTACATCTCCCATTTTCAACTGGCTGCTTAGTGCTAATTATTCACACTGATTTGGGTTGTTGACCTAGTCATGTACAGTATGGACATAGACAGATGAAACAAGTGTGAAACAGTGCACATTTACAGGAAAAACAAAGAACCAACTGTACCTAGAAAAATCTAGATGTGTGCAAAATGAGATCATTGGAATAACTTTTAGAGAACTATCTCATCATCACAGAAAATTATTGGTTTAATGTGATTGCTACAATATCCTTTGTAGGGCTTCAGGAGTGAAGGAAAGGTAGAGAAACAGTTCTACACATCTACCTGTCAGCTGCTGGGCTTTTTTCACTAGTTTCTAATAATTTAATATGTGTATTCTTCTAAATAAATACCTTACTACCTTAAATAAATTACTTCTGGTAACATATTACTTGGCATTTATTACAGGAAATCCAGTCATTTAATTTCAGTAAATTGCCTGATTCTGGCAATTACACAGAAACAAAAACCCGTAGACCCTTCAGCAGAACACTGTATGGTGTATCCTGTACAGACCCATTGACTGTTAAAGCACAACTTACAGGTATCCATTCTAGTTTTAGGATGAAGAGCTTCTGAATGAATACTTTTAACTGCCACCGACTAGTGAAACGGACACAGGCACCAGCACTGTGGCTGCTGTGAGGCTTCAACAACACTGGAATGTTTAACAATTAACCTCATAAGTGGAGGCTAAGACAACATGACACAAAACCATTGACCCATTTCTGATCTTTCTGATAAGTGGTGTCGTAAACCACCTCATCTTGACTCATGCTTGTTCCAGTTTGACATAGATGTGGTGGACCTTTTTCTTGATTACATCATTTAGCTTCATGTTGCTTCTGCACTGTTTTAACTTTGGCAGTCTGTCAGAGGACCACCACAGTCATTAGGATTCATCCTCTGGGCACCATGAATGTCTTTACAATGTCTTTAAAATTTCATGACAATCCATCAAAAAGTTGTTGAGATTTCAGTCTGGACAGATGTGGTGAACCTACAATCTACCAACCGATAGACCGACATTTCCGTCTGAAGACCCACACCGATAGCTGTGCTAAATACTATCAGATTTGTCTCGGTATCAGCAGTATCAATATTAAAGGACAATCGGGGCAAAACAGTGTGACTGTGACAGATTATGTCTGATGGAGAGTGTATGGTAAAAGTAGTTTTAAAGCTTTTTTGATTATTCTGATTATGCTGACTTATGCACACAGGCATGTTAAATATTTGTGGGTGTGTGCAGACCCGTGTTCTGGTGACCCATGGGCTAAGCTACCTGCCCCTGGCCAACCTGATCTTGGTGATGGTGGAGGGAGAGATCACAGAGATGGGCTCCTACCAGCAGCTCATGGACAGAGAGGGAGCCTTCGCTGAGTTTCAGCGAACATATACTGCTGTGGACCACACTGACAACAGTGGTGAGATGCACCGCACACACACAACCTCAATTATTGTATATCTTGGCTGTCAGGTGGAAATTGAAATATTAGAAAGTATTTATTTTTTTCTTAAGACGAGGTATGTAATTGTAATGCTGAGAATTATGAAATCTGCTCCATGAACATGAACTGTTTTGGATCTTAGTTGTTTGCTTCAGTGGGTTTTTGTTTCCTTCCTACATTTAGAATCTGTACCAAAGACTGAAACCAAAACAATAGAGAACGGCAGTGCGACTGCTCTTGTTGGGTGAGTAAAACTAGGCACCATCGGCACAGAGAAATAAGATATCTCTGGCTTTTGATACGCAAACAATACCTGTTACTGGGAAAAATTCATTGTCTGTTTGGCTCTGCACATGGGATCTGGTAACAATAAGAATAATACAGAATGGGCCTCATGCAAGAATATTTTTGTATTCTTATCTTAATCTTATCTGACTGGAATACTGAACTACTGACAGGTAATTGCACAGAATAACAGGGCCAAGAATAGAGCCTTGGACCCCTGTTATTACGTGTATACATGCTGCAATTGGGACATATCCTACATAAAAGAAAATTCTGTACCATTATGTGGATAAAAAGCAAATTAAAACTTTCGCCAGCTAAATAAAAAGAAATCTGAAATAATTTTTTTGGTCCTCTAAAGTCTGTACCAATTTTACAAAAAATCTTGGCATCTTGTGAAATTTGACACCTGCAGCCAGAAACTAAGGTGTAATATTCCACAGTGATCTTAAAACGAAAAACTATCTCACACCTACTACTGACTCATACGATAGGTCTGAACACACAATTTTCTTTAAGGTGCGAATGAAATTCCTAAGTACTCGTTTGTGCCACTGAGAACAAATCTGTGCGTATGAATGGTTTGTACGTGAGGCTCATTACTTAAATATTTTCTGTGATATTTAATAGGTGTTTGTCTCCTGTGTGTTTCTATGTATTGTTCCATGTGTGAGTAGCAGTCTGGGTGACAGCAGTGTGTCCAAACTGTCTGAGACGGACAAGGAGAGCAAGGTTCTGAGCAAGAAGGCCAAGAACCCCGAGTTGGGCAAGCTAACAGACGCTGACAAGGCCGGCACCGGACGGGTAAGTAGAGGTTTGATATGCTCAACCACATCAAAGCAAAGAATCCGTCAATACATATGCACATGCAGTATGTGATGGTCCCAACCACAGCCCGAGCCTAGCTGCTGTCCTCTCCTTTTCAGGTTAAGCCGTCTGTGTTCTGGGCCTATCTGAAAGCCATCGGAGTGATTCTGTCCTGCATCAGTCTGCTGCTCTTCCTTGCCCATCACCTGGTCTCCCTGTTCTCCAACTACTGGCTGAGCCTGTGGACTGACGACCCTGTGGTTAATGGCACTCAGCCTAACCGATTGATGAGACTTGGGGTGTACGGCGCTCTCGGCCTGTCCCAGGGTGAGGGGGACATAATAACAACATAATAACCAGGCTAATAATGATAACTTTAGCAGTGGAGCAGGAACATGGGGGAAGTAGAGGGGCTGCAGATTTCCTGACCGACATACACAGATCACATTGCACAAGCAAGAGGGTGTGATTGGCAGACAGTAGGGTCTTTTTTGGCGCCCTGTGTAGTGTGAAATTCATACAGCATACACAGATGATCTCACCCTTTAATTCTCACTGCTCTCTTGCAGGTGTGGCAGTCTTTGGTTACTCCCTCTCCATGTCCATTGGGGGCATCCTGGCGTCCCGCTGCCTCCACCAGTCCATGCTGTATGATGTCCTGCGCTCACCTATGTCCTTTTTTGAGCGAACCCCCAGTGGCAACCTGGTCAACCGCTTCGCCAAGGAGATGGATACCATTGACTCAGTGATCCCCAGCATTATTAAGATGTTCATGGGTTCTATGTTCAATGTGTTGGGTTCTTGTGTAATCATCCTGACGGCCACACCACTGGTAGCTATCATCATTCCTGTTCTTGGTCTGCTCTACTTTTTTGTGCAGGTAAGTTGGACATTTTCAGAAGGCAAAACTTTATACATGTTCAGTATATTTTGTTTCCCTAAACATGGGGGACTATGTTCTTAAAAAGTCTACAGTTCCCACATTGTCCATCTGATGTAGAAATAAAAAATCCTGCTTAATCCATGTGATAGATGTTGTCAGACGTCTCTGTCCTTTGTCTGTCCAGAGGTTTTACGTGGCATCATCTCGCCAGCTGAAGCGTCTGGAGTCAGTCAGCCGTTCACCCATCTACACCCACTTCAATGAAACTCTGCTGGGCACCTCTGTCATCAGAGCCTTTGGTGAACAGGAGCGCTTCATCCGTGAGAGTGACCAGCGGGTGGACCACAACCAGAAGGCTTACTACCCCAGCATAGTAGCAAACAGGTTAGATACACTGTTACTGCCTGGTGCAACAGAATGCATTGTCTGTAGTGAAGGAGAACACAAAATGAACAGAGTTTTAAGAATTATTTTATCTCATCAAATAACGTTTCCTCTTTAGTTGCATTGATTGCACCATTTAGTTCATACAATAGTCTTTTTTCCTTACTGTTTTTCGAATCTGTCTCTGTGTAGGTGGCTGGCAGTTCGTCTGGAGTTTGTTGGAAACTTCATTGTGTCATTTGCTGCTTTGTTCGCTGTCATAGCCAGAGAGAGCCTCAGTCCAGGCATCATGGGGCTGTCTATCTCCTATGCCCTCCAGGTAAACACTCATACTCATACCTGTGTTACCAGCTCCAGTTCACATTTTCTTCAGCAGCGGAGAGGAGTAAGGGGCTAGAAACAACTGCATCCGTTAGTTGTTTTACAAAAATGTGTATAATTACACCATTCAGCATATGAATCACTTTGTATCACTACCTTTCTTGACCTTTAAACATGTCAGTACCCTCTTGGTCGTCCACTTCATACCCACACTGAGAGGCTCACTTCTATTTACAGCACAATGGAGGATGGGGTAACTTCTGATATGTTTGATAGGCTAAACTCTTTGTAGTTATGCTATCTACCCTATCAATAACAATGCAGTCCTTAGGTTATTTAAGTGATATTATATTTAGCAAAATCTTTCTGAATTAATTTGTTAATATTGCCAATAGCAGTTCACACGCGTGAAACTAAGGAAAAATATTAATTGTCAAAGTAAATGAGATTAGAAAGACACAATTCAGTGTATTCAAAAGTAGTTCTTTTTATGCTACAATCTAAATTCCATTCACCTCCATGTATTGGGCTGGAAGCAGATAACTGAGACATACATCTAAATATATGAATGCAACTAGTGGTAGGTGTTGTAAATTGTGTAAGTTTTTAGAACTTGTGACACTGTAAATTTGAGTTTTTGTTTTAATCCTGACACTTGCTTTCCTCTTTCCCATGTGCAGCTGACTGCCTCTCTGACCTGGCTGGTGAGGATGTCCTCTGATGTGGAGACCAACATAGTGGCTGTGGAGAGAGTGAAAGAGTACAGTGACACAGAGAAAGAGGTACAAAGAAAGATCAAACTTTAGTGTGTTTGGAGGGAGGATTTACTTGACTCCTCCCTCCTACCTCAGGAGGAGGAGGAGGAGGAGTTGTATGGTGAAAAATGGTCCACATATTTCACCTCTAATAGTTCTTCACTGTCCAACACTTGACCGAATTAGAGAAGTCACCTACTGTCAATGCTAATAACACTGATGCCTGTCAAACACAGTGGAGATGCCCAGGAGGAGAACAAAATGTGCTTGTTTAAGTGTGCATCCTCTCACCACCAGGCAGAGTGGAAACATGAGCCCTCCAACCTCCCCCCAGGGTGGCCCACTGAGGGCTGCATAAACATCAGAGGCTTCAGCCTGCGCTACCGCCACGATCTGGACCCAGCCATTCGCAGCATCACCATCAACATCAGTGGAGGAGAGAAGGTCTGCTTTAACATCACTGCACTGAAGCCAGTGGTCCACCTTCACTTGTCTACTTTTTGAATTTGGGTGAACTGATGAGGGGTTTTGTGTAGCACATGTAACACGTGTGACTGTGTATGTGTATTACATCTGGGTTGATGTGTGTATGTACAGTATGTCTATGGCCTGTAACGTTCGCTGCTACATCTACTCATAAGGTGGGGATTGTGGGGCGCACTGGAGCGGGGAAGTCATCCCTGACACTAGGGCTGTTCCGGATGATCGAGGCAGCTGAGGGCCACATCTTCATTGATGGAGTGAATATTGCTCAGCTGGGCCTCCATGACCTCCGCTCTAGAATCACCATCATACCACAGGTCAGTGCAGAGAGGACGCAAAAGAACAGGGATTTAAATTACAGCTTGATCAGCTTGTGATGGAAATGAATGCTAGCCCCTGGTAAACTTTTAAAAATGTAGTTATGGCTACTAGACACTGTTATTCAGCCTATATTAAGTATTTCCAAGCTAACAAAACAACAGCTGTGCCCAAATTGAAAACCTTCTTTAAAGTCTGTATTTAGAGACAGAGCATGGCCTCATAGTATCCATTCTAAATGTGGCCTGATTGACACAAACAGAAAATGTATATTAATCCACTGTGTCCATTTTGGTGACATTAGGGGCATGACTCACACTGACCCTTGTAAGGCTACATTCAGACCAAACCAGACCTCCCATTAATTGGAATGGGGGTAGTGTGTTTAGGCTGCGGCAGTGGGGACTGCAGGGGATACCTTAAAAAAAACAACAATGCCTGATTTGGTCTGAATGCAGCAGTAGGAATAGACCCTGAAATAGGACATAGCTGACTAATCCCTTGTCTGAAAAAAGCAGATGACAAAACAGGTGGTGCTGATGTGATGCGCAGACAGACCCTCTCCCCCCTCTCCCCTTTCTCAGGACCCAGTGCTGTTTTCGGGCTCTCTGAGGATGAACCTGGATCCTTTTGACAGCTACTCTGATGAGGAAGTATGGAGGGCCCTGGAGTATTCCCATCTCAAGAGCTTTGTGTCAGGCCTGCCCAACAAACTCAGCCATGAGTGCTGTGAAGGAGGCGAGAACCTCAGGTATAACTGCTTTATATACAGCCATGCAAACTACCAAAAGTGTAATCTAACTGCAGACAGAAACAGGCTTTTGTTTGAAACAGGCTTATATAAGAGACATAAGATACTGGTTCCATTTTAATTTGCTGTTGATGCTGTCAATATAAACTTGACCTCCTTGTTTACTTGTTATAACCCAAAGAAGTCCAGGGTCTATCTAACCTGACCCTAAAATCCATTTTAAAAAGCCTGAACCGGCAAGGACCTGGACCCGAGCCCAAACACACCCTTAGGAAGAGGGGTCGCTCTGTTTGCTGATATGCTGCCTCCAGCTTTTTTAAGCATGTCTCTGTGTTTTCTCTCAAGTGTGGGTCAACGGCAGCTGCTGTGCCTGGCCAGAGCTCTGCTGAGGAAGACCAAGATCCTGGTTCTAGATGAGGCCACAGCAGCTGTGGACATGGAGACAGACAACCTAATCCAGTCAACTATCCGCTCTCAGTTTGAGGACTGCACCGTTCTGACAATAGCTCATCGGCTTAACACCATTATGGACTACACCAGGTACCATACACTATACATTAACAGTTGATACACAATATTTTAATATATTAATACCTACTTTGTGTGCTCTTGTACAACTATCTTTGTGAAAACCAGTCACTCATGGATGTGAGGACATTTTTGGAAAGTGAGGACATTTTTGGAAAGTGAGGACATGTTTGGAAAGTGAGGACATGTTTGCCGGTCCTTACTTTCAGAGACACGTTCAAAGGCTGTTTGAGGGTTAAGACTTGGTTTTAAGGTTCAGCTTAGAATTAAGTTTAGGTTCAGGTCAGGGTAAGGGTTGGGGTCAAGTATTTAGTTTTGATGGTACAAACTGCGTTCGTGCATGCGTGTGTGTGTATACAGCCAACAGTGGTTGGTTTGTTAACTTTTTAGTAATCCTAAAATAATGTAATCTGGAGATGTCCAACATTAGTTGTCATCATAAGATAAGGTGTGTTCACACACAAGTGCATGAGACAGATTTGAGGCTTTAGTACTGTATGTAGAGGTTGTTATTGTAGAAGAAGCAGTGTCATACTGGTGCTTCTTTGTGTTACTTGCACAGAAAGAATTTCATCAGTATTTTGTCCCCTCTAGGGTCTTGGTGTTGGACAAGGGGGAGATGGCAGAATTTGACTCCCCCTCCAACCTTATCGCTCAAAGAGGATCCTTTTACGAG